>OY992879.1:36522684-36530184 GCA_963921405.1 Cepaea hortensis
ATGCTGACTTTAATGCAGCTCCTATTTTAACTTTCCCATAACCATCCCCGGCATATGTTTCTAATACTTCATAGCCATATCAACCTCTTTATGCTGATTATCACAGCAACAGAATATACCCATGAACATATTATTCACAAAGATAATGTGTCTCTCTACTAGTCCTCAGTAGTTTATTACTATTTTCTGAACGAAGTGTCCTAAATAAAGCCCCATCTATTGCCTTTATTCTAGACAAAACCATGTAAATTAAACTTAACTTAACTAATTTCTAAAATATATATATAAACAAGGTAATTACCATTCAACATACAAGACAATTCACTTAAATTATGAGTGAAGCGAAATAAAATCACAACAGGACATCATACCCCCCCCCCCAAGTTTTTATACATCATTTATGTTTCCCCTCATATCAATTAAAGATATTAACTCATTCAAAGAAAAACATATTTTAAAATAATATAACATACATCCTATATATTGTTAGTCTCTTTTATGGACTAACAATAACTAACTTATTTATCTATTTAAGAAAACTCAAGAAGTCAAACCATAAAATCAATTGGCAATAAAATTACAGTTAAAAAAATATACCTCACTCTAATTTACATCCATATTAGTTATCTTAATACCTAATTATGTCTATTCTTCAAGACAACTCATTATAAGTATCAATAGAACCCTTTTCTATAACAAATGTGTCATATACATCCTCAAGTATCATTTTCCTTTTTAAATCATGAAATTTATATCTTGCTATCTGCAGTATTTTCTATCAATTTATTTCCTACGTTTCCATTTCTTCAGTAACTCCAAGTTCCTTTGAATAAGTGCTATCTCCACATCAATATCTTCTTCTTCGTATAAAGTATTACTTTCTTCCATACTACTATTTGATTCTGAATTTTCATCAATTTCTTCTTCATCTGTATGTCTATTACTAGCAGCTGCCAATATTTTTCTTTCTATATCCAATCTAATTTTTTAATCATCGTTTCTTAACGACCTTTCTAATAGGGGTATAAATTCGTCGCTTGATGAATTTTCCCTAATTCTTCTCTGTCTTTTCACTTCTCTTTCTCTCTACTAAAGGAAACCGTACCTCGACACACTAGTTGTTTCCCTTGGATTTATACCAAGTATTACCACAACTTCTTAACATTACCGTTAACTACGGTATCTCCACACTACTACACCCAACAAAAATTTTGTCTATTTACTATAGACCTCTCCAATACATCTATCCACTATATTTATCTCCACTATATTTATCAATAACTAATTCTAATTTTAAGTCTCTCGTCTACCCGACGCAACTAACTTCTTGTATCAATACTTTCTAATAGTATTGTATTCAACCACAACAGGTCTAAACTATTCTCTACTCTCTCCTAGCGTTCTCATATCGCGATAATAATCAAACCAGTCACATCCATCGGAACACGTTCTCTAGTGCTATATTTATAATGCTCCGACATTCATTTAACTAATCTTGTTTGCCTCACTATCTTTCACTCCTCCTCCTATTTATCGGAACTCTTTCAGAAACAACAACTCACACCACATATTACATATATGACAGATCTAACTCCGATTGAGCAAACCATCTTCTCTCATTTCTCAGTATCAGGCATTCATGCTTCAACATGTCCCTGCCAACACTACTAACCCTGTTTTATGAAACGTCATTCAAAATGTTAACTCTCTTTCCGTCAGGCTGTCATACAATTTTCATAAATTCCGTCCAAGATCACACATTCCAATCATGTTCTTTCCACCTCTCAATTTTTATATACTCAGTTATTCTATGCTCCACGTTTTATCAACGTCACTTATCAGCCACTCTTCGCATATTCACATGGTATTCGTATTTTATGTTTGTTCAGATAGTGATACACAACCACGCTCTCATCTCACGACTACTCTCGCATCGCGACAACCTTACGTGTCCATACCATTACTTCAAAAAAAAAAAAAAATTTAGACGCCAATTCAACATTCCAGCAATCACTCACCACAGTCTAAGCGTGTCGATCTCCTCTACACACATTGACACCAGATATATCAATCGCGCAACTATTCCCAATCACTTGACAACATTTTTTTTTCATATACTCCACTTATACAGCGTCTCAAAACCTCACTCCTACTTCACTCAGCGCGACGAACACCTGTTTGTCTACACTTATACTCACGCACGGACAACGCATAACCAGATGAATTACTCAACAGGACTTCCACAATTCACTGCTTTCTTATTTCTACTTTTCTCAATCATTCACTCCTTTACAAAGGTCAGAACCTATACATTATCTCTCGCAAACTATATCTCTTTTACACACTAACTAGCACTATCAACTATCTCTTAGAACAAACCTCACTCCGACGAGTCACTAACCTCGTAACTATCATTCTAAACTTCTCCACACAACAACTTTCTCAGATTTAATCACCTCTTCTTTCTCCACAAGCATCATGTAATTACATCATCCCCCTCACCAAGACCTCGTATTCTTCAAACATCAGTTTCCACAGTCTTTTACTCTTAATACTCTTGCGCTCAACTGGCTATTTTACACAGGATACTCAATTCCTCCTCAATCTATATCTCCTCATCAGACACTCTCGGTTCATCTGTCAACAATACTATACCTACTTCTCAATTACTAAGCGAAACTATCTCAGACATCACGTCATAGCTCTGAGTCGAACCATCTCAAGCAACACACCAACTCCAGTACGAGCATTCATAATTAGTTTATCTCTCTCTCTCTCTCTCTCTCTCTCTCTCTCTCTCTCTGCAATTTCTGTGCTGAATCTATCCTACTTTAATCACAGCAGTTATACATCACTCAACGTGATCAGCCCTCTCTATCCAGCCACTCCGGACAAGGAACATTTCAATTTCTACCTTGTTTACTCTCCCTACACCGCAACCAAACACAAGATATTCTGTATAACGTATCCACGTAGAATATCAGTTGCCGTGACTCTCTATCCTTAACAACACTATTGCCTACTCTGTACCATGTAATGCTACACCAAAAAAATTCATTTGCCTATTTTAGACAACCCATATGTATATGCTCAAACTGCAATTCCTCTCATAAGCTAAAACAATTCTATATATCCTTCCTCACCCAAGGAATATTAACAGACATAGAGCGCATCTAAGCCAAATATTTCATTATCTCCCAGTACATTAGTACATCTTTTTTCAATTATGTCATCTTCACTATCTGTTGTTAATCTGTTGTTAAAGTACTCAGGTCTTAAGGTCATATATTCTGCTAATTTTCTTAAGTCACTTTCTGTCGTCGAGTAAATTTCCGCTATCTGTTTATTACTATTCTTCTTCTTAAATGCTTTCTTTCTATTTCCTTTATTTGCGTCGGTTTGCTCACTGTTTCCTGTATACCTTACATAATGTTTATATTTCCCCATCTCGTCTTCAGATGACACACTGATAATAGTTCCCTCATCAGACTCATAGTAGTTTACTGCAGACACGTCGATCCTATTCCCATAGTCGACTTTAGAACGTCTGACTTTCTTCTTACCTCTATTTCCCATGCTCTGCTTCGGGACAACTTCAATATCTTTAGCTGAAATATTCTCTCCATAACCTGAACTCTCACACCTAACATTCCTACACCATTTAGGGATTAATTTAATGTTTATACCTGAGGAACTTGACATCTCAGTTGTACCTTTATTGACCATCAGACTGTTTATATTTCTTTCCTCAATACTTTTCCTCTTTGGTCTCTTTTCGTCTTTGGTTCTCGTCTGTTTATCTTTCTTAATTTCAACCGTGTCTCCCTTAGTCAAGTGAGTTGGTTTTAACTGAGTCTCTACTAACTCGGTTTGACTTCCCTTTGTTATCTTGCTGGTTGGTTGTACCTGGACTTTTTTCTGTACTGTATCAACTTGTGTTTGTGTGTTCCGTTCTACCACTTCAATCACCTGAGTCTGAGTTTCTTGGTCTATTTTCTTAATTACCACCGTCATCTTCTTTTCCTGTTTAAGAGTCAGATTCGCAATCCCCTTAGGAGTACTTACGTTTTCTACTCTGTTCTTTGACCCTGACCTCAGATACTGTCTCCGTCTTTGTTCAAACCAGTCGTCACGTTTTTTCCTAGCAGTCTTGCTATGGGACGGCCAATTCCATAATTTCTTGGAAAGGTCTCTCTCAGGACCATTCTTGTATCTATAACACCTATAACAGTCCGACCTTTCAACATTACGTCTGTTCTCACCGTCTTTTACCCTATATACATCAAGCCTATGGTTCGTCATAACCATATTGTCTTCTGTCCTTATTAAGCAGTGGCTGTCTCCTGTTATTCTTTCCTACTCTATTACAGTCTACCTTAAATCTATAAGGCTCTTGTCTAGTCGTTCTGTTCTGCAACGTTTCTACAAAATTTTCTACTTCATTAACTGCTCCTTTTAACTCTCCCAACCATGTACTGATACGTTGTAATTCTACATGTAGGTAATTCATATTAACTTCTTCTTTGTAATTTATATCTAGCTTAAAACAATATGCCTACTTCTTCCTCTGTATATTTCTTTGGTACCTGGAAAAAAACTCGTCCTGAGCTTTGCTTCAATAATGTATGTTTCTCTACTGTGCTGTGATGGGCCCGCCTGTTGCCATATCCTGTTGTTTCTTTTGCTATGCTTAAATATTTCACTATACACCTATACAAGCAAATTCACATTTATAACAATTTATCTAAATGACCTTATTAAAATCACATTAAAAATGTTCTCATAGCAGTTATACTTAAGTTAATTACCGTCAAGCATGTCTTTCCTTGATCCAAGAGAAGCGTGAATTCACGTACGTTCTTTAAAAATATCCCTTGTCACGGTTCATATATAACTCAAACGTCTGGAGTTCGTATTATTTGGTAGCCATCCAAACGCGACTTCAGTGATATCCTTCTTCCAGCGTCTCAGGTTTCGTTACTTTCACTTTTACTTTCAGCCCCTGGTTGAGCCCCTACCAGACTTGAGCCTTCTTTTCACCCTGAACAGGGCACTTCCAGGCGACGTCTTGAAAACTGGTCTAGCGATAAAGCGACTAGATTTGGGTTCCTTCTTCAGCAGGTCGGCAACCCAGTTTGCCCAACCACCTCCGAAGGTCCCCTATTGATATGTTCGCTTTTGTTGAAAAACATTCTGAGTTGTTAGAATTCAGGATGAGCGAATGCAACTGTATTTTCTCGTGATTTCCAATTGAAGGAGTAATAGGGTTGACTCAAAATAAGCTCTCATTTTTCATCAGGTTCTCCAAGTCAATATTAAATGAACATAACAAAAGGAAACAGCTCCTTTAAACCAATTCGAGTTGTTTATAGCTGTCTTGAGATTTCTTTGCTAGTATGTAAGTGTGTGACCTTCAACACAAGGTTACTTAACGGCTGAAATAATGCAAGTCAAACCTCACAGCAATTCGACAAACATCACGTTGCTTCAAGTATTTCTGACGAAAAACAGCTTGATAAAACTCCACAGTCATAGGCAATCATCTTATGTAGATGGCTCCATTCAAAAATCTTGATGTGTGTAAGTTTAATTTAGGTAGTCTGAAAAACGCTTAAATTTTGACCTTGATTCAATTATAGTTGGTCCGATTTTGAACTTTTTTTTCTTTTATTTAATGAATGTCTAAAATATCGTTCATACCTCAACAAATTGGTTAGTCGACTTTAGCATGCGGCATGTTGACTTTCATACTTCACGTTGTTCACGCGACCTTCAATTAAAAAATCGGATCCTGGTCACGGCACCAATAATCCACCTGTAACAATGCGTGTATACAGAGGATCAACAAGATTTGCTATGTTGTTTCAAAACAGGCTTTATTTATACATGATAGTCGATACAAAATCCAAGTACAAATCAATTATGATGTTGACTTCTCTTTCCTCGTCCTTGGTGGTGACTACCCAATAACCCGCTACGTCACGACTTGAGCATCTTTCTTACTGTTCTATATGGATGCTCAAGCGTGCTGTAGTCTTGCACCCCTAAGCTAATACTGATATGATTTTCATTCTGCTACACTATCCAGTTCTACCCCATGTCGCCTTTTCGCTGACATGCGGAAATTTGCTCCATTGTAAACAAAGTACGGCTGGGACACGGTCGACTCGAATACTTTATACTCTGTATCTTGAGCTACAGCCTACAATGGGTGACTTTGTAGTATTCTGCTGTGATAATTTGGCCGTGTCCAGCGTGTGCCGCGTGGTCTAGTGTTTGCACACACGCTTCACACGCCAGTGGTCCGTTGTTTGTTTCCGGGTCCGGTCAAGGATATGCACTACTGACGAGCTCAAACGAGAGCGAAACTCGAGTCTAGTGCTTCCACATTGATGTGGATAGGCCTTAGGTTCATACCAGAATGCGATCAGCGTTGCCGGTAGTGGGTTGTGCTCAATATTTAAGAATACTCTATAGCTGCCCATGCGGAGAAGTACCCTTGTTCCTACGGCGAGACTCTGTCGTCATTTGTATGCGACAGGTTCGAATCGCGGTGGGGAACTATAGCTTTCAAGTTTTATATTGTCTAGAGTGCCCTCTAATCTCTTCTTCTTTTTTCTCCATCTATTACAGCCAGCCAACACATGTGAATGTGTTAATGAGTCTAATATTATCAGCTTTATCCCTGTTTGAGGTCTTCTTGAAAGGGCGTGCCGTTGATCCCCCTTTGATGCACTGGTGCACGACTGTTATGGTTCCGTCAATCCTCATTTCCCTCTGAATGGAGAAGTTTCTACCACACATGCACGGCAATTGGTTTCTTATTCCTTGTATCTTTCATATCCGTGCTACTAAATTGTTAATAAATAGGACACAAGTGCAACTTGAGGCAACTGCGTCTTTACATATCCTGAAACTATAAAACAAGATGGCGGGTGTTAGACATGCGTATACACGATGTTATGTGTCCTGTTTTCAACGAGGGAGGAAAGTACAGAAAGGAAGAGAGCTCACCACGCCGTCTTAAGTTTGTGCTCTACCATATTGGAAGACATTAATTGTATGTCTCCAAGGTACTGTCCAACCTGAGGCTATCAACATTCAACTTCTCACCAGCTGTTGTCAATTAAAGTTACTGGTTTCGTCCATTCACAGTTAACATTCTTATCTAATCACACAATGGCCATCCATGCATCATGTGCCATGCCAATAAGCGTGGGCGGTCATGTTTTCCTATCTCACTCGATCACCAGAGTCGTGGATCAGTTCCGTATTTCTATCTCGACCATGCCACGTGGCCAAGCCATCTTCTTCTTCTTCTTCTTCTTCTTCTTCTTCTTCTTCTTCTTCTTCTTCTTCTCCCTTCTTCTTCTTCTTCTTCTTCTTCTTCTGCTGCGTTCATCCAGAGTGTTTTTCTTTTCAGATGTAGTTGCTTTGTGCCTATTGACAGCAGGGCTGTGATACTTGCGCCTTTCGGCCAACACATCCGACTTCTGCGGG
>OY992879.1:36535184-36547756 GCA_963921405.1 Cepaea hortensis
ATAAGCGTAGTGCTGTAAGGAGATGGCAAAATGCCAAGAAGAACAGAACTGGTCATCCTAGTCCCTGCTTGCACTTAGAAAGAGAGATGCACACAAAAGTAAGCTATTTCAAAAAACTGGTCAAGGTGGTTAAAAGCGAAAAATGGGCAGAGGTGTGTCAAAGAATAAGCACAGACAAGTCACTGAAATTGTTCTGGCGACTGCATAAAAGCATGAGTGGTGTAGTCAAAAATAAGAGCATTTCTGACTTCCAAGGTGCTGACCTCATCTGGCAGAGGACTGACGAGGACAAGGGCAAAGCCCTCTTTGAACGCTACCTTGAGCAGAGCAACCAGACAGACATGGGAGGCCGAAATCTGGCCAAGGAGGTCACCTCAGACAGATGCAAGGCATAGAACACTTCGGATGAAGACACAGTGACAGTGAAAGAAATCAAGGCTGTGCTTCGACGATCAAAAAACAGTGCTCCAGGTCCTGATGGCATAAGATACGACGACATAAATAGGTGTACCGACAATGAGCTAGAGAAACTAGCAGACATGTACAACAACAGTATAGGGAGTGCTAGCATCAAGGAGGAATGGTTACACAGCTATTTGATTCCCTTGCCGAAGCCTGACAAAGACCACAAAAAAATTCAGGGATATCGAATTATAACCATGCAGAATACAATAGGCAAGCTGCTGGAGAAGGTAATTGCAAGGAAAATATCAAGCCAACTAGAGAGGCAAGGTGTTTTCCCACCTACCCTGGGTGGGTACCGTCCAAAAAGAGAAACCTGGACCAATGCAGCAGTCTTTGCCAATGATGTCTATGAAGGTTTCCACTCAGGCACTGAAACCGTTGCTGCAGCGATTGATCTTGAGGACGCATACAACAGAGTACCATTGGATTTTTTAATGTTTCAGCTTCTTGAACTAAACGTAAGTCCATTCCTCCTTAGTTGGATCGCTGCAGCCCTCTTCCAACGGAAAGTAGTTTTTAGATGTGGCAGTTGAACTTCGGAACCAACAACAATATATCCTGGCCTACCACAGGGATCACCATCTCCGGTACTGTTCAACGCCTACACAGTGAGAATCACCAGTGAGCAGATCACTGGACCTGGCAGGACATTGTCATATGCCGATGATGTTTTAGTGTATCGTCAGGGTAAGGATAGAGAGGAGGTTGCTGTGGAACTACAAACCGAACTCAATCGCATAAGTACTTGGTGTGATGAAGCTGGGGCAATGGTCAATCCAACAAAGGCAACAGTGACTTGGTTCTCGTTGAATAATCATATTGTCAACAATCCAACACCAACTGTAATGCTGTGTTCAGAGACGGTGGAAAGAACGCAGGCAATGAATTACCTGGGGATACGGTTTGATCGAAGCCTTGCTTATAATGTGCACATAGACCAGGTGATAACAAAGGCCAAGCGGGGTTTGGCAGCGATGCGGGTGATGGCGGCAGCAAACTGTGAGCAGCGCCATCTATGTCTTCTGTACGAGGGGCTGGTCATGTCTGTTTTGGAGTATGCAATGGCAATCCTGACTCTCAGCCATAAGCAGATAGAAAGGATGGAAAGGATACAGAATGAAGCTATGCGCATTATTCTTGGATGTACAAGAGATACAGCATACAGGGCGATGCGCTACCTTCTTGATTTTCCAACCATTGAAGAGAGAATACAAGTTTGCAGGGCACGCGCCTACCTCAGAATTAACGCAAACACACAACATCCACTGCATAGTGAAATTAGGAAGGTGAAGGGCAGCAGGTTAAAAAGAGGACGGTCGTGGATGGGTCAAGCCGAAGACATTCTTCAACAGGTGTGTTCACTTGAGGATTTAGAACCTGGCGAGGAGTGGGTGCAAGTGCCAACAGACTTCTGCACATCCTTTTCAGTTTGCATCCAACTAGATAGAAAATGCAGACAAGAACATCCGGCTGCTGTTGAGGCTGAAGTACAAGCGTTGATTTTCGAGAATTCGCTAGACAGTGACGCGGTCATCTACACAGATGGGTCGGTCGTCCGACATGTGAGAAGCTCATGGGCCTTTACAGCTCGGGCCGGAGGGAGAATTGTGAAGGAGGACTCTGGTGCTTTCACTGAAACCACAAGTAGCCTGACCATGGAAGTCATGGCAGTAAGTAAAGCAATAACATGGCTCGAGACACAGACATTCACTAGGGCTTGTTTCCTTAGCGACTCAATGAACATGATCAAGAGGATAGAGGAGGGGTCGATCCGAAGAGAATGGTTGCTGCCTCTGAAGCGGTCTCGGCTGGCAAAGATTAGTTTCATCTTCGTGCCAGGGCATGCGGGAGTACAAGGAAATAAGCGGGCTGACAAGCTCGCAGGTGAGGCTACTGTGGAGGGCGGACGCGCCATGGACCAGGCTGACATTCTGAATGCTCTACGAGAAGTGAGACTTATGCGAGAACCAAGTGATGACTGTGAATCTACAACAATGGCCAGACTGCGAGAGCAGCAAATTAAAAGAGGGGTGGCCAAACAAGAACACTACACAGGAAGCCAAAGAAGATTGATAAACCAACACAGAACTGGCGTCGTTAGCCGCTACAC
Organism: Cepaea hortensis; assembly: GCA_963921405.1. Classification (NCBI taxonomy): domain Eukaryota; kingdom Metazoa; phylum Mollusca; class Gastropoda; order Stylommatophora; family Helicidae; genus Cepaea; species Cepaea hortensis. Next base: position 36,537,760 of record OY992879.1, read on the forward strand.
GCTGCGGGATTTGCTGAGGAGGGGATCCTAGCACTTATGGACTGAATGGTTCGATGTGCAACGAGGATGATCTGTCGACTAACTAACTAACTAACAGTATCATCAAGCCCGTGCAGAACGTCGGTCTCTTCACTAGCCACCGTAAAGACTCTTCCTCTTTCGCCAGCTTCCTTCTGCTCCCCTGCCTCGTGCATTTTCATGTCTTGGGTGCCTTTAATGTCCTGTGTGCACCTTTCCATTGGTCGATCCATGACTCTAGTTCCAGTAACGAAACCTTCCATTACATTTCTGTTTAACTTAATATAGAAGTTTTAATAACAACCGCTCATAACCTTTCGATAACGCTGACCTCTACATATGCCTAAAGTTAGGAATTATTAAAAGCTCGTGCAACGTCTAAATATCTTCTCTCACTCATCATCATCATGTGCCTTGGCAACTGGCGTAAGAATTAATGTCTCTTCAAGATCTCGGTCCTTGGTTTTATATATCAACTCTGCTGATGGTATCCTTCCATGTCACCGTCTCTGTCCATCCAGCATCACTTATCTCGGCCTGGCTCTGCCCCTTTTCCTATTAATCTATCCAGTCGTCACGATGTTTTCCAATGCCTCTCTTCACATTACATGACCAAAGAATGCTGCTTGTCTCTTCCTATGCACATATAGTGTTCTGAATTTCATTATCCGCTTTGTGAAACGTGGACAATGAGCAGTCAAGCTGAAAAACATCTGACGGCTGTGGAAATGTGGTTTCTGAGGAAAATGAAAAGAATAGGCCTACCATAGACAGATAGAAAAACCAATGACTAAGTCCTACAAGAAACAAATGAAAATCGTAAACTTATTAGACGTAGACAATCAACATTTTTTGGACATGTTATGAGAAGAAATAAATTAGAGAACTTAGTGACAACTGGCAAGATCGAGGGGAAGAGAACAAGGGGAAGGAAATAGAAGTAAATATCTGGATGGCTTGCCCACGTGGCATGGTCGAGACAAGACATCTGAGCTCACCCGTGACTCCGGTTATCGAGTGAGATGGCGAAACATGATCTCCCACTCTAATCTGCATCGCACATGATGATGATTATGCCATGCAGCCATTAAAGTAGGTAGCTAGGTAGATAAGCAGATTTCTTAAAATTGTGTCTAAGTTTAAGTGGGCCCACTTCTTAGGGGGCCTGTAGGACCCACTTGCCATCGGGCAAGCTGACGCCCTGGCCAGTCCGCCACTGCTGGAACCCAGTTTAAACTTGGTTTACCAGAAATCCCAGATCCATTTAAAAAATTCGAATCCCGCCCCAACAAAACGTACAATACTGACCCTAACATTTTCCAAGGAAGGGTGACAAATTATGAAGCTGCGAGATCTATTTTTGTAATTTAAATTAGTATGACATCAGGAAACACACAAGACAGTGCGTGCTTGTCACGTCTTAAAGTAGTAGGACTTTGGTACAGAGTCTAACCCTAGGTCAACCGCTCGTTTGTATGCATGAACTTTTCCCTCTCACCACCGCGAATGTTTGCTTGCTTGTAGGAAATATAAGACAAAGGCAAGACTATATGCGTGTGTGCGTGCGCGCGTGCGTACCATATTCATAAACTGCAACGAGGCCAGCATAGCTGAATGGATAAGAGCGCACGCTCTTAAACTTCTGGTGGGCTGGTGCACAAATAGCGGGTGTGACAACACCGGCCTGGTTCTCGGTGGTTGCCGATATATTGTACTTGGGTGCTTAATTAACTTCTGTCAACCCTGTAACTCCATTGCCGCCAGGACGGTGCCCGGACGACCCTATCCATATGAAGACTGACACTATTCCAAGACACCTACCTGACTATAAGCGAACAATCTTATAACAGGTGAATCTAGAATCTTTAATTAGAGATTCAGACTCAAACACACTAACCGACAATCTGACAGACAGACATACAGAACTGAAAAGTCAATAGGCTGAGAGTAGTCTGCTTGACATTCTCATCATCCCACACGAGGTATGTCAGCGTAGTATTGGTTGTCAGTGTGTAGACCCAGGTGGGAAGACACATTCACCTGAACCTGTATGATGCCTCGTGGAGCCTCAGGACTTGGGCCAAGTAAGGTTCAGCAGCCACTAGCCACTTGGCCTCCCGCGCCATTGAAAGTCACAGCAAACAGCCACAGGTCCACAGCACCCAGCAACGGACCAACTGCAACAGGCTCTCATGAATCAGTAAAGGGTCAACAGCAAACAGGCCACTGCAAACAGGCATCCGCCCTTAGGATACAGCACACAGCAAAGGGCACTCGCCCACAGGAATCAGTAAACAGCAACAGCCAAGCACCAGCAAAGGCCAACAGCAACAGTAAAGGGATTCCTGTAAGCAAGAACAGACCAGGCCAGGTGTACACATCCATCACACCATTACACAATACACACTACATCAATATGCATCTACACTAGCATCCTATTCATTGTGGTCAGTTCCTCCAGCTCAGACCACAATAGTATGTCTGAATTCCCAGACATGTCTCACGGAGTGGTTAGGTTACGACTCCTGGTAATCCTAACGTAGGTCAGTAGCTTTTCAGCCACAAGTCTCATACCTAATAGATAATATATATGGTGATAGGTTCCATTCATGAAGATGGCAGAAATCCATACCTCCCATGAAGATCATCAAGTGTTATGGCCTAGATCATCTTTCTTAATCACAATTTGTCTCATCAGAAAAGTAAATAAGCATATCAGGATACCTCAGGTAAGTACTCTATGACACCTCCAAGGTTAATGGAAGATGCTCCCACTTCAATGGTAACTAACCTGAAATACTGAATTAAGGACCAGACAAACAACAAAAGAGTTTGGTGTTCTTGTGTTTGTCGCTTATCACCTTTCTGCCTCGGATACATGGATTCGGTTGTGGGTGGGTGTATGTGTATAGTGTATATATAAAGACAATAATCACATGAACACATTCTTCAGGCTGCCTAGGAATTGTGTCCGATCAACCACTCCAACAATCTAGTTCCGATAAAAGTATAGAGACAATAGAAAGTTAGACCCGCCGGACAAATCATTCCTTTCTCATTAAAATAAGTGTGGAGTCCGATAACTGATGAAATATACACGCGTGTGTGGATGTCTCCCCACCGATATACTGGCTCACGGTTCATTAACCCTAGTAGGTGTGAAGATATCTTTCCCCATTCTGACTAAGCCCACTTAAATAACAACAGGCCTATGTGGCGATAATCACTTCACAGCTTATAGCCTCCTACATAGTTGAGTTTCACCTTAACGAGAAACGCATATGGTTCTCGCGCGTCACATGAGGCTGATTGACAAGTACTTGTTTCCCCGCCACCTGATGATAAGTGAAACGTACTAAAGTCAACCTATTCATTAAGAGAATCAAATTAAAGCTCTGTTAAAGAGGAATTCTTCTGTCAGAACAATAATTTCCTCATGTATCCCATTATTGAGATAGGGCGTCGAATGTAGTATTAATTCGCGTCAACCAGACTACTCCACTGAGCTGGCTCGTGAAATGCATTCCGTCGTGTCTGTTTACCGTAGCCCACGCCTTAATCTAAGTTATGATAAACACACAGGCTTGTTACACAACTGGCATGCCTGGTCGAGACTTAACTCACAGCTGGTGTCCGCTGACCCGAGGTCAACGTGTACATCTCGGTCAGAACACAGGCTATGGCGCAACCGCCCGGCCAGGTTGATAATTGACCCACACCTGAAATAAGAACTTAGTTAAGCTTCGCCAAGTATAAATGTATTACCTTTAAAACCTCTAGGAACAGATATGCAACAGACAGCAACCCGGTCGGTTCATCAAGCCCACGGCTGTAAGTCCACTCTCTGGATCCCCAAAGGGTCAACAGTAGTAAGGTACGTTGTAATCAGGTAGCAAATGGGGTTGGCAACCCCCGATAAATCCTTCTTTACGGGGTTATCCGCCATATTGTTTCGTCATAAAAGCCAACCCCAATTGACCTCAATATTTGAACTTGGCGGGTATGTTTTGGTACTTATGGTGTCACTTCCGGTTGACTACTTCCGGTCCCTGGGTACCCCCTACTGACCGCCCAGCCCACAGGTCTCTCCGCCGGCCGCCTCGGCTTCCCCCGGTCCGTCCCGGGGCCGCTTGAAGACAGTGAGGCAAGACCCGGGCATGTGGAATACTCATATGGATAAGCAGACCAAATAGGAGCCGGGCACCTGGGTTCTAGTCCCAGTCTATGTGTGGGTGTGTGTGTACACGGGGTAGGCCGATGTGAGGGGCGTGAGGGAATGGTCCCCCACCCCGGATATTAGCCTTTACCCCACCAACACATACCTACTGAGAGGAAATGAAGAGTGGTGAGCCACAAGGTGCTGGTCTCAACCCAAAGGCAGTATATACTACACTTTGATATAGCCAAAAGGTCGCTTGGGCATATTCAACTTTAGGAAAAAGTCTGAAGCCAGACTACGGCTAATAATTCTATATATAGGTATATCGCCACAATTAATAAACACGTAATAACATATAGACAGTGATTAATTCTAGAGAAATTAACACCAAAGACCAATCTCAACAGTATACATTCAATTAAATTAACATAATCAGTGAAATTTGCAAATTAATCTATAAAATAATATTTTTTTTTTTAAAATAACGCCAGTTATTTCCCTTGCGTATTTTGGAAATAATCTCCCTTTTCTCCAGTAACAAATGGTACTTTTAGTTTAGTTTATGGATCAACATCACGGCACACGGGTGCAACCCATAAGTGCTCCGTTCTCCTCCTAACTCAAACCTGAGTCTGGAGAAACTCAGCTCAGTGCACGGACTCCGTAGCACCTCCGAGGATCCTGAAATACTTTGGGTAGATTTTTAACTCGAAATTTTGCCCGGGCAGCGCCGTTAGGCTACTCTTTTTCGATTTCCAACTGCCAAGGGATTTTTTACGTGCGCAGCAATACACACGGGCTTCCGATCTCACTACCCAGAGACCAGGGGAAATTACAGTAAGTCCCGGTGGATTCTTTAAATAAATCCTGGTCCTCACCGGGGCCTGAACCCGGGAACTCCAGTACTCGAGGCGGACACCATACCCCGAGACCACGCAGCCCCCAACAAACAAATTCTACTTCCGACAGGTAAAGGTCACGCGCTGACCCAAGCACGCACACGTGAGAAATACGATAATGGCCTGCTGTCACGGCCTAGCCGACGGTTGATAAATGTGAAGATAAATAAACCTGACACCCTAGCCGAGGTATGGTCAGTAGTGTGTGTGTGTATATATATATATATATATATATATATATGTGTGTGTGTGTGTGTGTGTGTGTGTGTGTGTGTGTGTGTGTGTATGTATGTGTCCTCTAAAAGTACTGGAGAGTACATTCACTTTATGAAGGGAAAATCCCAACTGCACCTCCCCGTGGTAGAGGATGGAAACACACTACGGTGTGGCTAACACAGCTCTGGGGACCGAGTATCCACCGGAATAAGTGGACAACTCTGCAGCTGAGCAGAGCAGGGCACTCACTTGTCCTTACAGTCGGAAATGGCTGTCAAAGGCAGAGGTAAAAAGACCACCATGTGAATGTGGAAGGCAAGGGGAAACCACCACATTATCTTCCCAAGACTTCATGGCAAAACATATATCAAAGTTAGTGAAGGACGTTAATGGCTGTCTTAGGGCATCCTCGTCCGGTAGGGACAGTCATGAGCCACAGGTGACACCAGACCGTCATCCAGCTACTGATGGCAAAATATTAACTAAAATAATAAATTTAGAGTAGGAACATGGAATGTTAGGACATTAAATGAGCTAGGAAAGTTTACCAATGTTCTAAGAGAGATGGATAGCATGAAAATGAATATACTAGGCGTTAGTGAGATGAGATGGAAGGGATCGGGCAAAATTATAGCTGACAATCACACAATAATTTATTCTGGAGGGGATACACATGAAAAAGATGTGGGAATAATATTAGACGAAAAAACAGCCAAGTCAATTAATGGATACTGGTGTATTTCAGATAGAGTTATTATGGTAAAAATCAAAGGCAAACCAATAGACATAAATATTATACAAGTATATGCACCAACAGCAAGCAGTAGTGATGAAGAAATACAACACTTTTACGACGAAATAGAAATGGCGATGGCTCAAATTGGATCACAAGAAATAAAGATAATACTTGGTGATTTTAATGCAAAAGTAGGGAAGGGAAAAATGGAGGATGTAGTGGGGAATTATGGTTTAGGTACAAGAAATGAAAGAGGGGAAAAGCTAATAGAATGGGCAAATATAAATGATATGATAATTGGAAACACATGGTTTAAACACCATAAAAGACGACTGTACACATGGATAAGCCCTGATAAGAACATACGCAACTACATTGACTACATACTAATTAATAAAAGATTTAGAAATGCTTTAATTAATGTAAAGACAATGCCTGGTGCTGACTGTAATAGTGATCATGTACCACTATGTGGACAAATAAAAGTAAGATTAAAGAGAGGGAAAAAAATGGTTAAGAACATGAGACTTAATAAAGAGGTTCTGAAAATAGATAAAGAAATGCAAGAACAATACAGAGTGACTGTGAAAAATATGTACAATGCAATAACTAAAATACAGAGTATAGATGAACAATGGGAAATGTTAAGGGACTCCATTCATCAAACTAGCAAAGAAGTATTACCGGAGAGAGGCAAAATAGCTAAGAAAAAATGGATGAATGAAGATATCTTAAAACTGATGGACAAAAGAAAACAGAGTAAAAATGACAAACAAGAATACGCTAAGATAAATAAAGAAATAAAAGATAAATGTGGGAAGGCTAAAGAAAGTTGGTTAAACGAGCAATGCAAAAAAATTGAATTAAATTCCATTAAAGATACAAAAAATATGCACAGACAAATCAGTGAGCTTACAGGAAGAAACATAAGAATAAATACAGGGTGTTTGAAATCAAAAACAGGAAAGATAATATTAGAGGAAGATGCTATAATGAAGAGGTGGAATGAGTATATAAGTGAATTATATGATGGAGAAAGGGAAGAATTAACAGAAGATAGTAACTTAGAAGGCCCACCTATTCTGAAAGAAGAAGTCGCTGACGCTATGAAACGTATGAAGAAAGGAAAAACAGCTGGGCCAGATGAAATCACAATAGAAGAATTAGAAGTATTGGGAGAATTTGGAGTAGATATATTAACCAAAATGTTGAATGATATTTACAGCAGTGGATATTTACCCAGTGATATGCTGAACTCTGTATTTATAGCTATACCAAAAAGACCAGGAGCAATTGATTGTGAAGATTTTCGTACAATTAACCTTACAAACCATATCACTAAGCTTCTACTCAGAATCATAATGAAAAGAAACAAAAAGAAAATAAACATGGAAATTAGTGAAGAACAGTATGGATTTGTGGAAGGAAAGGGCACAAACAATGCAATTTATACATTACGGACACTAATAGAAAGGTCAATAGAGAAACAGAGAGACATATATTTGTGCTTCATAGATTATACTAAGGCATTTGATAAAGTAAAACATGATGAATTGATTAAAATGTTGGAAGATATCAACACGGATGGAAAAGATTTAAGAATAATAAAGAATATTTACTGGAACCAAGTAGCAGCAATTAAAATGGGAAATAAAGACGACAAGGGTGTGTCTTGTCACCAGATCTTTACTCCCTGTATAGCGAAGTAATAATGAGAGAGATCAAAGAGATGACAGGAATACTAGTTGGAGGTTATAATATAAATAATATACGCTATGCAGATGACACAGTATTGGTGGCGGATAATTCAACAGACCTACAACAATTATTAGACGTTGTAGTAACAGAGAGTGCAAGGAAAGAACTCTCCTTGAATATCAAGAAAACAGTAACAATGGTAATATCAAAGAAAATGGTGACACCAAAATGTGACATAGAAATAGAAGGGAAAATCCTTAACCAAGTTGATAATTTTAGATACCTAGGGGCATTTATAACATTAGATGGAAGATGTACAACAGAGATTAGGAGCAGAATAGGGCAGGCAAAAGCCGCATTTCAGAAAATGAAGAGAAAGTTCTGAAATGCTATGTAGAACCAGTTTTGCTGTATGGCAGTGAATCTTGGAATGTAAATGAACAAATTAAGAAGAAATTAGAAGCAACAGAGATGTGGTTCCTGAGACGAATGTTGCGAATTCCTTGGACTGCCAGAGTAACTAACGACGACTGCCTGAAACAGGCTAATGAAACTAGAACATTATATACAACAATAAGACAGAGACAAACAGCTTTCCTCGGTCATGTGATGAGAAGAGAGGCATTGGAGAACACCGTAACAACTGGAAAGATCGAGGGGAAGAGAGGCAGAGGTAGACCAAGAGAAGTGATGCTGGATGGATTGAGACGGTGGCATGGAGTAATATCAGCAGCAGAGTTGATCCAGAAAACCAAAGACCGAGATCTATGGAGAGTCATGAACGCCTACGCCAGCCGGCACGGCACTTGATGATGATGATGTATGTATTTGTATATATATATATATATATATATATATATATATATATATATATATATATATATATATATATATATATACATACATATATATGGTAACTCCGCAGAATCCTTAACTTGAACATAATTATTAATATGGGTACTGTTCAAACAAGGCATTACTATCATATTTAGCATCAACATCCTGTGCCTTGTCGTGTATGTGTGTGCGCGCGGTGTGTGTGCGTGCGCGCACATGCGTGTAGGCATGGGTGTATATGTGTGCGTGCGTGTATGTGAGTGCGGGTGCGCATAGGAAACTGTAAATATTTCTTTAGATAACTGCAGTGATGTCTCATGCGTGTGTGCGTGCGTGTGTGTACGCGCATGCGTGTAGGCATGCGTGGGTGTGCGTGCATGCGTGTGCGCTCATGCGCCTGCTCATAGGAGACTAAATATTTCATTTCGCCTGACATTTCTATAACTGCAGTGATGTCTCTTGCGCGTGTGTGTGTGTGCGTGTGCGCGCATGCGTGTAGGCATGCGTGGGTGTGTGTGCATGCGTGCACGCGCATCTGCGTGCGTGTAGGAAACTAAATATTTCTTTCGATAACTGCAGTGATGTCTCTTACGTGTGTGTGTGCGCGCGCACATGCGTGTAGGCATGCGTGTATATGTGTGCGTGCGTGCGTGTGTGTAGGAAACTGTAAATATGTTTTTCGATAACTGCAGTGATGTCTCATGCGCGTGTGTGTGTGTGTGTGTGTGTATTCGCGCATGCGTGCAGGCATGCGTGGGTGTGTGTGCTTGCGTGCGCGCGCATGCGCGTGTGTGAAGGAAACTGTAAATATTTCTTTCGATAACTGCAGAGATATCTTTTGCGTGGGTGTGTATACTTGCGTTCGTGCGCTCGCAGGCGCGTGCGTGTATGAACTGTCTTTTTCTCTACTTCTCTCCAGAAGGTCTGCCTTGATATGGTATAATATGGGCAGTCGTGGAGTACGTGCTCTGCTGGCTGCGACACCGATCCACACGTGCACATGGCTGATTCATCAATCCTGAAAGTTTGTATACATGTGGCCTATTCTGAGATGAAGAATAATGACGTGTCCTGATCTGTCCATAATATGGTAGTCACCTTGAGCAAGTACTGTGGCTTTCTGGCTGACTTGTTCATTCATTTCTTTTGGTGGTGTGTAACGGGTAGATCAGACTTATCTTATTGTACTCTTACGCAAACAATCGTTCAGCGCTGGAGTGTCCGGGTACTCCACAGTGGGATGACAACCATTGTATGGTGACCTTATGCTTACTGCTAAGTTCAGAAAGTAGTGTCTTTAGTACCGGCAATGTCCCACACAGGAGCGCCTCGAGCACTGATTTTTTTTTTTTTTTTTTTTTTTTTGGTATTTGCCAATAGCAATTAATGATACAGCCGAGACACGCGTGTAATGACCCAGTAGGTAAAAACAAC